>OX155952.1:30734268-30776077 GCA_944548615.1 Micropterix aruncella | reverse complement strand
ATATATATATATATATATATATATATATATATATATATATATATATATATATATATATATATATATATATATATATATATATATATATATATATATATATATATATATATATATATATATATATATATATATATAATATATATATATATAATAAGGTTTGTAAAAAAATCCGTTTATAGGATGATATTTTTATTAAAAATAAAATTAGTAAAAGCTACTTAAAAAGTAGCGAAGGAAATCCCAGCTTGTATTGGGAAATGCTTATGTTTGAATGAGATATACTTACGGATGTGCACGACTTTCAACGGTGCAATGTAAGTTTAAAGGTCCTTTTGCAGTCGACTAACGATCACTATTCATCCATATATCTCATAAATAGGGCTTATCCTTATGCAACACAAAATGCCTTCAATTGAGACGAATTAAGCGAAAAAATAAAAAATTAAACTATTGATCACTTCGGCAAAGCCGCTTTATAAATGAAAGTGACATTACGAAATAATTCAAATTTCGAATGCTACCAACATTTAAAATATGATACAATTGGCTGAGTTTGTTATCAACGAGCCATTAAATCGAAATAAAAATAAAAAAACCTCCATATGCTGAATGAAATGAAAGAAGAAACTTCAATCTTAATTTCTGGCAGAGGAGTTTATAATAAAGATTGTATAATGTTATCAAAATAGGGTAAACCTATATAAAATTGTATAATAGTAAAAAATTATAAAGAAACATTGTAGCAAACAGTATAATATTGTTATATTTGATAAGGTTTGTAAAGAAATCCGTTTATAGGATGATGTTTTTATTTAAAATAAAATTAGTAAAAGCTACTTAAAAAGTAGCGAAGGAAATCCCAGCTTGTATTGGGAAATGCTTATGTTTGAATGAGATATACTTACGGATGTGCACGACTTTCGACGGTGCAATGTAACTTTAAAGGTCCTTTTGCAGTCGACTAACGATCACTATTCATCCATATATCTCATAAATAGGGCTTATCCTTATGCAACACAAAATGCCTTCAATTGAGACGAATTAAGCGAAAAAATAAAAAAATAAACTATTGATCACTTCGGCAAAGCCGTTTTTTAAATGAAAGTGACATTACGGAATAATTCAAATTTCGAATGCTACCAACATTTAAAATATGATACAATTGGCTGAGTTTGTTATCAACGAGCCATTAAATCGAAATAAAAATAAAAAAACCTCCATATGCTCAATGAAATGAAAGAAGAAACTTCAATCTTAATTTCTGGCAGAGGAGTTTATAATAAAGATTGTATAATGTTATCAAAATAGGGTAAACCTATATAAAATTGTATAATATTAAAAACTTATAAAGAAACATTGTAGAAAATAGTATAATATTGTTATATTTGATAAGGTTTGTAAAGAAATCCGTTTATAGGATGATTTTTTTATTTAAAATAAAATTAGTAAAAGCTACTTAAAAAGTAGCGAAGGAAATCCGAAAAATATATATATTTATATACATATATATATATATATATATATATATATATATATATATATATATATATATATATATATATATATATATATATATATATATATATATATATATATATATATATATATATATATATATATATATATATATATATATATATATATATATATATATATATATATATATATATATATATATATATATATATATATATATATATATATATATATATAAATATATATATATATATATATATATATATATATATATATATATATATATATATATATATATATATATATATATATATATATATATATATATATATATATATATATATATATATATATATATATATATATATATATATATATATATATATATATATATATATATATATATATATATATATATATATATATATATATATATATATATATATATATATATATATATATATATATATATACATGTTCTACTGATTTCATGAAGTAAATTGCTTAAATATACATGTTATTGAAAAAAAATCATAATATAAATAATAGGGTAAGATAATAAAAAAATATAAAAGTATAGGTAATGTAAACAGGTATAATATACTTAATTACACATTTATAACGTAATTATAAATAATAATCAGTATAATATTTAACAGCATAATAATATTACAATATTTAACAGACGAAGAAATAATAATTGAGCCGAAGTCCGAATATATGGCATGAATTTCCTGTTTTATTTTTTTATAAATGCCCTTCTTGTATTTCGTAATTTTGTCATAAATATTTACAGAGAAAGGTATTACCTGGATTTAATTATTATAACCCCATATGTTTTGATTAAAGACACAAATTTAATTTTAATATTCTAATCAAGAACAAAAAGTCATTCATTAGTAAGATTACATTTATTGTGAAGTGTAAGAGTGAAAAAGTAATTTCAAATTGAGATTTGATACTTTGAAGGTTATTTCCTTAGAATAATGATTTGGTTAGATAACATCTTCATCCATTCACCTTTTCAATAAATATTTTTTAATAAGACAAGAAAATGTATCTGATGTACTTAATGTACTGAAAATGTACTTGATGTTGTAGCGACTTACCATAAAATTAAATATAGGATGTTCAAGAAAACGTTAGAAGTGTCAGGAAATTTACCAAAAAAGAAAACCGAAAAAGAGCGTTAATGTGCCTGAGGGCGTGAAGTAAACTGCAAGATGCTCCCGCACTACAAAGGACGGGTCGGAAGCGAACGGGACCCTCCGCTGAAATGGAGCGGGCAATAATTCAATTAAGTAGCTAATAGAGGGAACAATGGCGCCAAGGAAGGAACACGACTCGAATTCCAAGCAAAAAAAATCACCAGCCTCCTCTGTTAAGCGCGTAAGTGACATCTTTGGAGAACTGGGGAAGAAAAAGGGGGGGTAGGTCCTCTTAGATGGATACATGGTTTAAAATTATAAAAATAAACTAAGATTTGCTACATAGGTGACACAAAATTATCAAACTGCGATGAAGCTTTCATGTATTAAATTACAATACGAAGCGTAGAAACAGATTTTCTCAAGTTGCGCTCTAAGAAGAAAATCTACATGATTTTCAAAGTTAGTAAATGACTTGACTTGTTGAATAATTTAATAATTTGGTTAAGTTCTGTGCTTTTCCTCTGCCTAGCATTTATTTTCGTTACTTAACAAAGTATGTGGAGTGGCTAAAGGATGTTACGTGTTCTATAATAGGAGAAGTACGTTTTTTTTCTGTCAAAACTAACACTAATAATAAACAAACGAGACAACAAATTTGTTTTTGATTATATTACACATACCATAATATATATTTTCATGTATTTGGACCATCCATTTAGGAGAAATTGGCGTTCAAAGAGAGGTCTATTTGGCAGTTTGGCCTATCCTAGCGCCTTAAAATGTTACGCATAACATTTTCTTATATCTGAACTCACAGTTTGACTTCTATTTTTAATGTTGCCATTGACGTCTGTCTATGTTGCGAGTATATGTATTGTTAAAAATTTCATGTTTGTATTTCATATTATTACATATTTCAAACTTACCATTTGATGCAACGTCATCGCCGTTTTCTTCTAGGTCATCAAGCTGATCGTCATTCTCGTCATCATCTATAGCAAAACAAAAAAAAACGTAAATAATTATCTGCTTTTTAGTTCAATTTATCCGTCTGATTCTGCAATTTGTATGTTAAATCTGAATAACATGGATACATATGGCTCGACCAACTATTTCGGTATTTTAACCATGTTTTTGTAACGTATACCTGGATGATGTGTAATATTGTTCCAATCTGACTTGAGCTATATCTAATTTTTTTTATAATTTAATCCTGTGCGTTTTATAATATAAATCGTTTGGGTCACCCCAAGACTTTATCGGCAAGTAGCTAAATACCAAATTTCCAAGGTCTAATAGTTCAAAGATGATATGAATAGTGCGCCATGGACCGAAATTAATACAATACAATACAATCAATTACTCCAGTTGATAGGCATTCCCACACTTGGATTCGTCACAAAATTAAATGCTAAAAATTTAATTATTAAAAATGCCATGACATTTGTCATGGCTGTAATATTACATTCAATATTACATACAAATAATCAAAATATACAGATGTAAAATAAATATATGGCAATTAGAATGTCCGCTATCATAATACCATTATGTTTAAAAAATCACAAATTTTACAAATCATCAGCATGGAAAATAAACTCAAAATTTTCAAACACCCGTATACCATAAATTGGGTTTCTTACCAAATTATTTACAATTATCTTTTTAAACAGGTCCTCTTCAAGGCTCTGGAATCTTATGATAGTAACACATTTTGGCGAATAAAACTGCATCGCACTTTGTTAAGTCGCTGTCGTTTTATGTGAAGACTGGATTTATTCATGGACCACGGTTTTTTAAATCATACCCTGAGCGTTGATCGTACGGTTGTCACTTCAAAGACGTCGTCCGTTTGTGTGGCAGCTACCATTTCCATCGTATTTCCAAACCCCAAATCTTTACAGTTCTCCCCCATCGTCAAATGAAACCTATTGGCGAAATTTATTTTTGAAATCGCATTATCGTTATTTTGCGCACAAATAGACGGATAGACGGATATACAAGTAGAAATTTTGATATCGACTGCTGTTATAGGCTTCGTAAAGCTTCATTTTTTGCTCAGTCAGAAACTTTAGAATAGAGCCATCTGCGTGCACGTGTCTCATTAGTCAAAGTATATAAAGGCTGAATCGGATTTTTTTTGTTTTTCATTTTAATATATCATTTCCATTCAACATCCTCTCGCAATTCGGTATCCCCAAGGAGTACAATGTTGATCGACAACTGATATGAAACTCTGCCAATTTATCGTATTCTACGTACTCTTCAGATAAGGCAGCACTTCAGGAATATCTCCCTGCGCCCCCTCTCCCTGCGAACGTGCATTAAGAGGAAGCTCCAGGTACCCTCCACTCGAGCTAAAACCTTCCTCGTGCCGTCTTCGCGCGTCACGCCGCGCAGCCATCATATTCATTATTATTTTACTTTGACAGGCTTTTAAGATCACACGTCGAATTGAAAATATATCGTAAAGGCGTTCGCGCCGTTTTAATGCCCTCCCTCGCGAGTTCCATAATGGAAATGTTTCGGCACTCCATACGGTTCTGAGGATATTCCTTTGCATTACATCCCAGTTGTTACGGCTTCTTATTACCGGAGCTATTCGGAATTCGGGAGTAGCTCTCGATTTTTTTTTTCACGACGAGATTGCAGTGACTAGTACCTACTGGAGTACTTTATGGCAAGTCAAAAAAATGGGATTTTATTTGTTCGGTGTAAAAATCTATTATACCACTTCGACAACTCTTATGTCTAGAGTCACGTATTTCACTGACTCTAGACATATACTGCGGAAGATATAACGCTGTATTACACGGAAATACGAATGTTTCAAAAGCGATTACTTGAATAAGATGTACTGTGGTGCGTACGTATATATCAACATGACGCGTAACGGTGTAGTTACCATGTCATGGTATGGTAACTACACCGCACATACACATACATTACGGTGCACAACGAGATCTTGCTTTTACCATGACAACATGTTATTACATTGTTATGCGTGCCACAGAGAACCTCTATTCAAACTGCAAAAAGAGCAATACGCATTATAGCAAATTTGAAATGGGACGAATCCTGCAGAAGTCATTTTAAACGACTGAAAATTCTAACGTTCATTTCATTGTACCTTTTAAATGTACTAACGGATTTCCACAAGAAAAGAGACCTTCAAAAAAAATTTTCCGATATTCATGATATAAACACCAGAAACAAATCAAAATACATGTTACCTAAAGCAAATTTAAAAATAGGGAGACAAGTCAAGGAATACTCCGGTCCCTATTTTACTTTCCTGACGACCTATCGGAAAGGAAAGTATTGTGATCGCGCTAAAAAAAAAATTTGAGATGAAGATGGGAATATATATTTTGAGACTCCCTGAGACGATTGAGACTATTTCCAGACCGATCTCTGTCTGTATGTATGTCTGTATGTCTGTATGTCTGTATGTCTGTATGTCTGTATGTATGTATTCTTCCACGATAGCGCCCAGACGCTTAATCGGATTGAGCTGAAATTTGGTATATAAGCTTCTGTTAACCGTCGGAGGAACCCATTAGTTTTTGGAGTCCCTACGCCCTACGGTTGTGGTACCTCCCATACAAATTTGGGGTTCCCGGCGAAAAAATTGTTTCCGCGATAGCGCCCAGACGCTTAATCTGTCTAAGTTAAAATTTGGCATAGAAGCTTCTGTTAACCATCGGAAGAACCTATTAGTTTTTGGGGTACTTACGACCAACGTTTGGGGTACCTGCCATACAAATTTGGGGTACTAGAGTAAAAAATGTCGCTGTTTTTTCGCACCTCCCCGGATACTAGTCAGGAAAGTCTTGGGGTGACACAACCGATTTTTTTTAATATGTTACCTCCATATATTGAAGATATTAAAAATAACAATATATTTAAAAAGTCCTTAAAAAAGTTATTTTAGAAAATATTTTTTACACCTTTGAAGAATACGTACAATTCATCAAGAACAGCTAACGAAAGTATTGTGTAAAATCGAAAATTAAATATGTATAAATAACTATTTATAAGTTTTGAAGACGATAAACTAAACTTGAAACATACAATGTAACGATTTTAAATGATATGATTATAAATTGTAATTCCTTTTCTAAATTTTACATTTTTTTAATTTTATTTGTTTTAAGTGAATGCGACTAAATATTTTTATTATTGTGATTTGATATTTTTAAATGATATTTTAATTTAAATTTTAATCGTTTAAATTACACTAATTTTATTTCTTATTCTTTTAATTTAAGTTATTTCTCATGCTTTCAATTATTATTACCTGTTATTTTAGTATGTTTCTACAATCTGTAAAGATTTTTTGAAAATAAACAACTTGAACTTGAACTTGAACATACGCTACATTATTTTATTTTATTTTGTTATTTTATTATTTTTAAGGAAACATACACATACAGCTAACAATAAATTTGTTACAGAATTATTAACTTAAAAAAATTAAGCTAATTATATGTTTCCACTTAAACATTCATAATTTAAACACAACAATATAATTTTTTTGAAGAATTAACTAACACTCATACGGACAGGTGGGAACTGGGAAGAAAGGAGTCATAATAAGTAAATAAAATTTTATGTCAATACACGTTCCATAATATAGTCATACATATTATTTAAAGATATTCTTGAATAAATATTATTTATAATATATTATATATTGCGATTACAATGATAAATCAATACCATAATTAATAATTGCTTTCGAGCGAATGATGACGTATTGAATACGTCAATATCGCCGAGCTACGTATTACAAATTTTACATACCCTATACATGAAACAGTTTTGTGCATAATTAGTACTAACCTGCGGAAGGTGGAATAACTCCGTTTGGCGAGTGAGTCGCGATGGTACACGGAAAGATATCATTCCAAGAAGATCAGAACAATCAATATAACCTGCCAATATTTTATGGAAAAACACCACGTCTGCGCATTTTCTTCTTGATTGTAAGGATTGAAGCCCAGGAAAAGCAGCTGCTTCGTTGTGATTGGGAAAGGACAAGAAGGAGCGATAATTCAAATGTTTCAGGAACACATTTTGAATACGTTCAATTCTCTTTATGTGAACATTATAGCTAGGAGACCATATTTGTGAAGCATATTCGAGGTGACTGCGAACGAAAGCGTAGTACAAGAGTAATAGAGAATTTTTAACTGCGAAATGTTTTGAAGTTCGAAGTACGAATCCTAACATACTATATGCTTTTTTCGTGATGTTATCTATGTGGGAGTTATATAATACTGTTGTTTTCGTATTACCCGTACGGAGCATGGTGAAACATAGTATATGATCGAGTAATAGAGTTTCAACCGAATTCCTTGTAATTCAACAAAATTACGATTGAACATTCTGTATAAAACCGTAATAACAAAACGGTACCTACTGTAGGAAGAAATCCAATATTTTTCTCAGTGTATCAGGCGCTTTCAGGGTTCATTTTTAATGGTTTATTTCGGGTTAAATTTAGTTAGTAAACAGATGATATACTAATATTGCAACTCAATTTATACTAATTCACTGAACCTACCCCTTTCTTAGATAACACTCGAGGGCAATTTTTGATGAACCCTAGAACCTGTTATTCTTCCCGTATGATCACATTAAAGGCGGTTATTTCAATATCCTCCAACAGCAACCCTTAACTTCCTCAAAATAATGTTTCAACTAAATTTCACAATTATCACTTTTTTTATATATTAACTTTTACTTAGTAGGCTTTTACCAAGTAACTTATAGGTTGATAATCGGATACACCTCGAATACATGTTTTCGAAGACGTACCTTGATCCACGACTTAAATTAACATTTGAACGGCTAAAATTTCACCCACCATTGCACCATATTAGAAGCCGACTTTCGAAAAAACCTCGAATGTGTCATTTTATTTTCATATGGGAGTGAGTCACACAAAGGTCGAGTTCTTATCTTATTTGTTTTTAAAACGGATTTTATTACATGATGCTAAAATGGATTATATTTGTAGCGTCCGTAGCCCCGTTGACACCGGTTCTCCTCGTTGTTACCGAAGTTAAGCAGCGGCGGGCGCGGTCAATACTGGGATGGGTGACTGCATGAGTGTTTGACTGCGTGATGCTGACCGCCGAAAATTCAGTGTGATTTCGGCCAAACAACACATAATGGGCTCGATTGCGTTTCTTCGTGAACTAAAATCGTAAATTAGTCCGTGTGAACGTGACAGAGCAATACGCTAGAGCGGAGTGTGAGATGGCCGGTTGTCACTTTTTCGCATTAAACCTGCCCGCAGGTCAAATCTTACACCGCACGAAATATGCTCGAATTTATTCGGACGAGTATAAGTTCAGCAGGTAGTATTTATCGACGATCGTTTGTTTCCGCTCTAACATATTGCTCTGTCTCGTTCGCTTGGACTAATTTTAGTTTTAGTTCACAAAGAAACGCAATCGGGCCCAATGTGTACCAAATTTCAAGTCTATAAGTCCAATATTTCGAGATTGAAAGATGACTAGTGCGTCTCCTGGTGGTTTGATTTCAACCACATCCTTTTCAACTCTTGCCATGACCAAATGATGAGTGCATGCCAAATTTCAACTCAGTCGGATTACGCGTTTGGGCGCTATCGTGGAGAAATACTTATATCGTAGGAGACAAAGTTGGGCGGTGTTGACTACAAGGGGCGACCCGTCACCCCAGGCTGGTATAACAATATGTGATCGTTCTTTCATCCGTGGGATGAACGTAGAAGGCTTTGGGACTGTACAAATCTACCGTCCAGTAAACTCACGAACCCGCCAGAGTTCAACGCCTTACGGCGAGGCATTAGGAAGGTAAGCCAGTAGGGCTACCACGCCCAGTGGCTACCAGTTCTGGTAGGATATATCCGTCTGGAATTAACCTTCAAGATACCTCCTTACTCCCGAATGTTTACGGGATCGAAGTCGCTTACGCGGCCTCTATCTGCGGATATTCTTTGAATGTATCGCGGACCATAGGCCTCTTTCGCCCGGCTCTGAATTCAGGATCAGGTAGCCTAATGGTCATTTCAAGAGTGGTTGACGATAGGTCAACATCCACCCCCGCTGCTTAGGAGACAATATATTTCCATAGTCTGCAGAATCCTTCAGCAATTAGTTACAGTGCACAACCGATTGGCATCGCCGAACGGTGCGCAAACCGTCCAGTATCGCCGGGAGGCAGTCCCACCTGGAGAAACCGATCCACCAGCTGTGAGACCTGAGACACGAGTTTTACCCTTGGTAGACGTCCATACGAGGAGGCTTCTGAATAGTAGTTGAATCCGAGAACAAAGTGTATCTTATGGCCCAAGCTGCACGAAACCATTCACCATCATTATATGACACACAGACAGACTTTTATTTTCGTCTTTTTACGAAAAAAAAAATGCGCGTTTACAACACGTTGGTTGATGGGGCGGAAAAGAAAAAACATCAAAAAAAATTATATAGGTGTTATCTGACAACTCTAACGATTCTACAATGCCCCGGGGTCTGCAGCTGGCGTAATATCTGCGAGTGGGTATAATCAGGTTTCCCTGCTGCCACCACCTAACCAATATGAATCCATTCCATCAATGAGCGTTTATCATTTCGTGTGTTGCGGCCTATCATTTACAGTCCATAACTCACGCGGTCGCGCGGCGCAGGCCAAGTCAAGAACGCATATCGCGCGACTAATAAATCTCAGTGTTGCCAGCGAATAAATTAATTAGCGCACACGACATTAGAGATAGGGCGACCGCGACGGCTGAAGTGCGCCGCGCCTATTCTCGGACAACGAATTTCCCGCGATTTATGGCAGCACCGCGTCGCGGCGAAATCGAATCTGATTATTTTATGAATATACTCGATGTACTTATCATATGATAAAAAATCGGTTGTGTCGCCCCAAGACTTTTCCGGCAAGAACCCAAGGATTGATTTCATTTGAATATTAATTTCATAAATAAAATCGACGAGCGCACTCTCTCGGCCGGCGCACGATCCCGGTTGGGTTCCGTTACGATTTCCTCGGGCGGCGCGGTTCGTTTCTCGTCCAAGCGCCGACATATTTGATTAAAGATATGGCGGAATTTCAAAATATTTTAAGGTAATTTCAAGTCTCTAAGTCTAATATTTCGAGATTTAAGTATGACTAGCGCGCCCTCTGGTGGACCGATTTCAACCACAATGTTTTCAAGTCTTGCCATGACCAAATGATGCCTGCATATCACATTTCAGCTCGATCGGATTAAGCGTTTGGGCGCTATCGTGGATATGGTCTTAATCTTCTAGAGGGGGCTCAAAATGGATATTTCCATCTTCATCACGATTTGTTTAGCGCGTTCGCAATACTTTCTCTCCTTGTTGGTTGGTAGGCCGGTAAAGAAAACTAAAATGTTTCTCTGGAATGTTGCATGTACGAGTATATACAGAACAGGTTATGTCTACCAGGCGGTCTTAGCAGGAAGCCGTCCAGGGTAAATCTAACACAAATAACAATTAGTTATTTAGCAGTACTAGGGATTCGAGCGAAGAAGAGGGGAGGAGATGCCCCCCTATCTGCCGCCGCTGATCACGTAATGCTTGATCAGTTACCAGTTGAGATTTATCGATTGTAATAAACGTGGTTGCGACGGCGTGGCTTGTGAAACGTGAGGAGGGAAAATGGCAAAATCTGCAGTGTTAAAAAAGTCTTAAATTTATTTTATAAAAGTCTCTAAAAACCGCATTTTAAGCAAAGTCTAAGAATTATCAAAAATTTTGTCCTAGCAATCTCGTGATGATGGCAATTACCTACGTAATTACCGTTTTATCACACTGCTAACTTTGAACTTGGATAATTTTGAATTCAAATTCAATTTTAAATATATTACAAATAAGATAGATAAGACATAGACAATTTAATTGATTATTCTGATGTAAAAAAAAATAATAGTAAGTTAGTATTTTAATATATTTTTTTACTTTATAAGATCAATTGACTTTGTAGTGCTAACTAATACTATTATTATAAATTATATGGTGAGAGCCTTCACAAACATTTAGTATCGTTTTTTAGAATTATATCAAGTTAAGAGGCCGTACACGAAATTTTGCGCATTTCGTGAATTTACGTAATTTTGCAGACGTGAATTTAAGGTTAAAGTACTGTATTTCTATAAGTTTTATTGCACAACATAAAAGATCATTTATATTATTGTCTAATGAGTGAGCTACTTTTTTGAAAATTATTATAGAATTTTGATTAATTGACCTTAAACCGGCGACTGTTTGTGAATTTTTGCTGTAAGAGGTTTAGAATATAACATATTTACGAATCGTTTTGACATCTAAACGGTATAAAAAAAATTACAATGTATTGTTGTGAAAGTCCTCTATATAATAAGTGAATCACTTTTTACTACTTTCATATAAAATTGTTGATAAAAAAAATATTTAACTTTGTCAATTCTTTTAGAAAATGGGCGAAGAAATGCTTTTGATTTTGGCCTTTTAGAACTCTCGTTCATAAAATAAAAACAACAGAAATAAACTTTAGTTCAATATCCATTCCATTTCCTCAAAAAAAAATGCAAAACATCAATTAAAATTGGCAATAAAGTCTTTTAAAACAATCTGATTCTCGCATTATGATACTCGCCTATGATACGATTCACGCCTCAAGTCAGCTAGTCCCCGCCGAGCGCTTCCAAAGGGTGGACGTATCTCTTTGGCTCCGAAAATCGTACCTACCTATAGTTATATTATACCATTGATTATAGAGGTATCACGGCCCACATCGATTTCGTACACGGCCTCTTAACGCGGTTATGTACTACGGCTACTAATTCACTGGTTTTGTTCTTTGGATTTACAATATCAAATTATATAATATCGTGTATCTGAAGTATAGTGTACTAATATGTAAGCAACTATTTATAAGGTTTTGAAGACAAAAAACTTGTTTGAAGACAAAAAAAATATATGATTTCATTTGATTTGATTTGGTTCGTAGAAATAAAATTATTTCAAATTCAAATTCAAATTTAATGCAAGGCAATTCTATTACTTTTTAAAAGTCCGTTGACGGTATTGTCCATTGCAGCTTCTTGCAGTTAACGCAAATATGTGCTGTTAACAACTGCAAAAAAATGATGCAGTAGCTCGTGATATAATAACCGAACCTGGTCAATCGCCAATCGCCATCGACTCGCAATGCTCGATCCGCGAAATAATAATAAACCCAGAAAAACAATTAAATAAAGGCGCCCTCTGAGATCTGAAGACAACCTACTGCTCTCGATCCCTGGTGACAGAGTGATTTCTACTCGTACTCCTCCGTACACGGAGCCCGTCTTTGAAATGCTTTACTTACCCACACATGTAAGGACAGAACCGAGTTTGAATTGCTTCACAAGCAGGCTTATAAATTTCTCTCGTCCCCTCGCCCTTTCCTGAATCATTATAGCTTTATTGATTTTCTATTTTATTTATTTTTTTCATTTTCTGCTCAATTTTAATGATTGATACATTTGATACAAGCTGCCTTAATAAGTGGTTTTAATAATAGTTTTATCTTATTTTTTTCCGCAAACCGTGATTTTCCGCTAGTTTGAGGTTAGCTGTAAGATATTGCTTCTCCAACCTGAGGAGGTAAAACAATCTGGCGCCCAAAGCCTGTTGCGGTTCTTAAATGACACGAGGCTTAGCGCAGAACTATAGCAGGTGGCGAACACAATAGATCAGCAATGGTCGCAGACAAGGCTCATAAAGATCATAGAAAAGCCCAAAACAGCAAAATAAAAAAAAACTAAGATATTGCTTCAACGCAATGGGCTCACCGATTTGTTTCATCAAATAAAGCGTTTTATTATAATTATATTAGGTCCTTGCATATAAAATTGGCGTTTTATATAAAAAAAAAGTAAAACAAAATAAAAACAATCAAAGTATGTACCATTATTATCTTTGCACTTTCGCCATTTATAGGTAGTTCATTGATTCCTTTGCTGGAAAAAAATGTGGGAGCGACAATCAATAATATCTTTGAAGGCAGTTTGGACTGCCTCATCGAAATAGATGTTTTTTCTTGCAAGAAATTGTCCAAGCTCCGGAAAAAGTAGTAATCTGTTGGAGCGAGTTCCTGAGAGTATGGTAGATATCGGAGACATTCCAATCGCAGCTACTCTAATTTAGCGACCGTCGTTTATGCAGTGTGTGGTCTAGCGTTGTCCTGAAGCAGCAGTGGGCTAGAGCAATTGACCAGTCTCGGTTGTTACGGCTAGCTTTTCCATCACGTTTAAAAATAGTTGACAATACAGATCTGCCGTAATTGTCTGGCCAGATTTAAAGAAGCTGTAGTGGATGATACCAGCACTGGTCCACCAGACACTCACCAGTACATTTTGCTGAGTCAACGTTCGATTAGGACAGGATTTGGCCGGTTCTCCTGGGTCCAGTCATTGTGATGGGCGTTTTCAAGGATCCACGTTTCATCACAAGTAACGATACGATTCAAAATTCCCTCATGACGGTTGAGTAATGTAACGCAGCACTCGACGCGTGTTTCTTGATGTGGTTCACTCAATTCACGCGGTACCCATTTTTAGAACTTTCTTACTTTTCCAATTTGTTTCAAGTGAATTAAAATTATTTTATCACTCACACCGAAGTCTCCGCTAACTCTGGCGTGGTTTGCGATGGATTCGCTTCCACGATCACTTTAAATTCCTCATTGTCAATTAGGTCTCCGGCCGCCCATGGGGTTTCTTCTGTAGGTCAAAATTTCCAGAACGAAAACGTTGGACCCAAAATCGTACCATGCTTTCTTTTACAGTAGCTTTCCCATACACATCATTTATCCTTTGAGCTGTTTCTGCAGCGCTGTTGCCACGGTGGAGCTCGTATTCGTAAATAACGCGATATTTTAAGTTTTCCATATTGTGAACAACACAATGTCTAAGAAAAATCAAATGACCTAAAAACAAATGAATTACTAAATTCGAGACACAAATAAATAAGCAAAAATTTTTAATAAATATTAATTTGGAATTCCTAACCAAACGCCAGTTATTTATGAGATCAAAGTGGCCAGTTCGAGAAAACGCCACTGTCATATGTATGGCCCTAATACTTGTAAGTCCTAACTTGATTTCTTTTGTTTTTTCTTTAAAAAAAATATATAAACGTATACACAGGTAATACAATTTTCTGGTACGCCTGCCTTAGTACATGCCTAGGCCTAATTAGGCGGTGATGACCTAGATATCAAGTTGCTGCAGTGTGCTTTCTTTTTTCCTACTGCTACCGACTTTGTTTTATATATATAGATATATAAATAAAAAATAAATATTACTACATTTTTATTAAAAACAATTGATTATAAATTTAACTTATAGAAATACATAAATAAATGGAATGGCAACTTCATAGGTTTCTGCACATGCTTTCTATGAGTTGGACGAATTCTACAATTGTGCTGTAGTAGAGATATTTTTATCGTTTGTAGGTATATTTATTTTTAATAAATACGATTATTTTCGTTTGTTTTTGTTATGTCTTTTAATTTGACACTATTGCCACTATTTCTTTTTCTACAATGTCATTCCATTTTGATCTTTATGAAATTTATCTAATATGTAATTTATCTAATATGTATTTTTTTGATGATTTCACTAGATTAGGTATCTACCTATATGATTGTTGTAGATACTTAGTCTTTTTTGAAAAATGATTATGATTGACGGTAGTATCATGTGGGAAGTTGTGCACTTCGGTCAACAGTCCACTTTACATTTAAATATATAAATGAAAAATAAATATTATTATATTTTTTATTAAAAACATTTGTTTGTAAATTTCCTTTATAGAAATAAATAAATAAATAGAATGGCAACTTCATAGGTAAGGACCAAACACCTTTCGAATCATTCGCGGTAGTATCGTGGCAGAAGTTGTGCACTTCGGTCAACTGTCCACTTTACATTTACTGTACACATCCTCCTCATTACGAATGTAGGACGCGCACCCTCAAACTCGGCAACCCGCCGACTTAGCGCTGCACCTAACTGGCGGACCCTATTCAATCGTTCGATGTTAATTGTTTATTAATAATATATGTTGGGCGAAGCCCAAAGATGTAGATTAGTGGCGGCAAGCGGCGCGCCGCCCGCCCTTATCGGCCCGCCGCCCGCCCAACCGCTGCGTATGAATCATGAACGTTTCTGTCCAATCATACATGATTCATGCGCCAGCACAACGCTAATATGTAAATCAAACAGTGCGCCTGCGACTGCCGGACCACGAACCGTTCGGATACATTCCGGATACCCACATCACTTATTTACCTAAATACGCGATCAAACGCTCTATTAATATAGCATTAATCATTTGATAACATTTATTTTTTATGTCACAATAATCTACAGTAAAATGAACAACATGTACAATTAAAATGTCATAGTCAAAAATCCAGTATCAAAAAACGATATGCCAAAAACTGTTGCCAGTGATCATATTTAAATGTCGCCTGTCGTATGCTATAGCCTGTTTTAAAACGGACATTTATTAAAAATGTTATACGAATAGATAGTATTTAAAATATCATAATAGCTAAAAATTGTATAAGATACGTAATAATAAAAAATATTAATTTTTTGAAAATATAAACATGACCTACAAGGGGGTTTTAATTAACCAGCATCCTTGAAATGGGTGATTTAAAACGTGCAAAAAAGCAACTTTTGAAAAATAAATAAATATATAAGAAATTATAGTTTTTTTTGTTGTAAATTTGAACAATTTAAAAATTGAATAAAAGTTTGACAAGCGTTGAGAGCACCGCGCCATCTAGCGGTAGGTAAAATATCGCGAATAAACAATATTCGCGACATTTTTCCTACTAGATGACTTAAAACCTTTCAACATTTTTGAAAAAAAAATATTTATACCACAAATTTGTATCAAAACGTGCTTATTTGCTTGTACCGATTCACCGACTTCAAGGATTCCGGTTAATTAAAACTCCCCATGTGGACATGTTAAAATAATCATAAATAATATAATAGGGAATCGCGTGACCTAAAACTGTAATAAAAACCTTTAATATCATAAAAATATAAATATTACAAAATCGATGTTTTTATATATTTTAATTTAATTACTATTGCATGGGAGTTAATGGGCATACTTGTGAGTTAATGGGCCCTTGCTGAGGTGGCCACGAAGACCCATTCTGTTCAGGGTTGGCCACACTCACGGCCTATCCGACGGCCTCCACGCATGAAGTGCGAGCCCGGGCAGGACTCTGGCCTTATGGTCGGTTTCCCCTAGGAATCAAACTTCTGGCGCTCCTGGACGGTCTGCGCACCGTGCGGCGTAAGCCAATCGACTCTGCACTCTGACTAACAGTCGGGGGAGTCTGGAAGCAGTACTGTTTCCTATAGAGCGGGGGTGGTTGCGGACCTTACGGCGACTACTCTTGAAATGACCATCGGCCATCCGATCCCGGGTGAAGAGCCGGGCAAAGGACGCTGTGGTCCGCGATAGATTCGGTATACACCGTTTCACCGCTTCGTAAGGGAGACGACCGCGCAAGCGACCTCGAACTCGTAACCAATCGAGAGACCGGAGTAATCTGGTCACAATTGAAAGTAAGGGCGTGAGTGTCGGCCCGCCAGGTAACATTCCTGGCTATCTCGCGGATAAGGCGTTGGCCTCTTACGGGCTTGTGACGTAGCTAGATAGTGGACTGTTTCATCCCCAAGTCTTCTACGTTCACTTCCAGGGAGATATAACGACTAATCGTTAAAACTTCCTGAGGTTACGGGCTCGCCCGCTGTAGTCGACAACCCAAGTTACTATTGCATACATACATACCGTTCCATGCAGACATGTATATACTCAGTGCTCTATCTACTCGTATATTAATCCTCTCTTCCTTCATCGACCAAGACTAACAGTTTTATTTAAGTTAATAATGTAACATCAACAATATAAGATATGCAGAGGATACTGTACTTACTGCCAGCAGCGTGAAAAGACTCAAACTTCTCACTGACAATGTTATAAGCATATTTGACGAATGTGGGTAGAAGTTGAACACCACAAAGTATATGACATTCAGTAACTTACCCAAACAGAGCTACAGTTGCAGATTACGGAATTCGGCTAAATAAGACTGATAATATAATTTACCTGGGCTGCAATTTGAACGACAACTAGGATACGAGCAATAAGATCGAAATCCGCATTGGAAAATCCAAAAGGGCATTTTTACGGAGGAAAAGGGTATTTTGCGGAAGAAACACCAACTTGCACTTGAAAATCAAACTTCTAAATATGCTAGGTATTCTCAGTATTATTATTATTCTCAGTATATGGTATGAAACCTGGACACTTACAAACACGCTGTTAAAGTAGCTTGAAGCCTAAAATGTGGGCCTGTCGTAGAATACTACATGAAAGAGGGGTTGACAGAGTTAGAAATGAAGAAGATAGAAATATCGAGAAAAATATAGACAATCAAACGGTAACAATAAACAATGACAATAAAGACGCTTAATAGGACAATAAAGATTCGGCGACAGAACAGCTGCTTTGAATATTAAAATACTATTATATATGTTACTAAACTGAATTACAACATTACATGTAACCAATAAAGTTACAATTTCGTATATTCAGCTTGTAAAATGTAGAACGGTGTGACTCTCGAAAATAACTGATGAAACACAAACCTTTATTGTCTTCATATTCATTCGATGAAATAGTGTTCTGCGTTTCTTCGTCGTCTGCCATCTCTTTTTCTCCTTCTTCGCCCTCCCCCTCCCACTCGCCGTCTCCTGCAATAGAAAATTTATTTAGAAATGAATCTCGAAAGTCGCAACATCAACAATAATTGAAGGTGCATCGATGAGCAAGAATATTAAAATCTGCATTGAAAAAGCTAGATCTGCTTCCTTTGAATTACAAGCACTATGTGGAAGAAAGAGAATAAGCCTGAAAATCCGTTTTATTAGGTGGTACGTATTCTCTATATTACTTTATGGAGTGGAAAGCAGAAGTGTAATAGAAGCATTGTTGACAAAGAGTTAAGATTTGTTTTTAACGAAGGAGACCATAAATGCTTTGAGCAGAAATCCAAGAATGATAAAAAATAGCAATTTCAACTACTTTGCTACGATATATCTTACGATATTAAGAACGACGTGGCATTTGGCATCTCACTGTATAAGTAGCGATAAAAATAGAGAGGTCTGGGATGAAGGAGAACGAGAATGGTTTTATAAATCTATTACACACCTTTTGCGAACTGTAGCCTTTTGCTCTATCACACACCTTTTGCGTAACTGTATCAAAGTTGCAATAGCTAACGTTTTAGAAAAAGAAACAACTCTCAAATTCGTTTCAACAAAAGATTTTATATTTTTTATTTATAATAGTTTTGTCAATTTTAATAAATAGTCAATATCTACACAAATGGATTATACTAGAATACCATGTAAAGTCAATGTGACTACACCAAGAGTAGGGCTTCCTGCCTTATTTTATAAATAAAATTAAACAAATAAAATATAGAATTCAAGCCATGTTAGTTGTGTATCGAGCTCCCTACTCCCTAGACACGACTGTGATTTTTGGCTGAAAGGGGTCGATTCGAATTAAGAGGACATCATGCGACGGGCCAGTTAAACACGACTACAGAAGATGCGTTCCAAATATATACGAGTATATATTATTATACAGATATATACGAGTATATATCTGTATATTACCGATCCATTAATATTGAAGTTATTATACAATGCGTTTGTTCTATCTCTCTCCAATATGGTCTCCCTATTATCAGGTCCATATTAACAGACTGCAAAGTATCCAAAATAAGTTCGTTCGATATTTAAATTTCAAGACGAAAAGTTATTGTAATACTATTAATGAGGCGGCCTTACTATTTAAAATTAATTCGCTATCTTATCGGCGCAACTTGAATGATGCTTTGTGCCTTTATAAAATAATGAATGGTATATTCGATTGCTCTGACCTGGTGGGCGAGATCAATATTAACGCCCCAATGAGGACCACACGCCAATTTGACCTGTTTCGATTGCCGCGTTTTAAAACTAATGCATCAAGGAATGGAGTAGGTACTCACACGCTGCTGTGAGCTTTATAATACCCATTTAAATGGTATTGATTAATAATTCAATAATCACTCACAAATACTCCGTAAATCAAACCCTAACCGATACAATAAGCTGACCATTCGTTTTTAGCTATTTTTATTGATTATTATTATTATTATTATATTTTATATACGCCATTACCAATATCATACACGCTCACAATTCAGACTTACAAGCTCAACACACTCCTATAAACACATACACACACACCCTGAATACTAGACTCTTATGTAGTTCTAAAATTGAAGGTACATTAGTTTTATTAAGTAGTTTTTTTACAAAAAAACCGTAATTTATGTAATTTTATTGAACTTCGTAACCGGTTTTATTTGTAGTAAATCTGCATATTTTTTTAAATATTATTACTGTAATACTTACTCATGTGGTAATACTGTGTGATTTCTCAATAAAGAATTGAATTGAATTGAATATATCAAGAGATGACAAACTCCTATCCTAACATTTGTTTAAACAAAGCCGTCACTAATACACATTCACATAATATGATAAGGCAATTTGCTGTGATAGATAATATATAGGTTTGTTGAATGCCGCAGCATCCTTTTGTAAAAAAATGAAAACTTACGAGAACGACCCCGTCGAGGGTGAGGTGTAATGCGGGCGTTACGCACCCGTTGCCAGGCCGTTCGGGACGCTTTACAGACGCCATTACTGAAAACAGGCCTTCGAATCCGCCGCTAACTGGCCGCTTATACCAATATTACACGTATGCTCATATTGCCGTTCTATACGCCTTTTCGACCGCAATGAAAAGTGGAAATTGGGAAAGTTACGAAAAAACCCACGTTGTATGCGTATGCTATGTTCAAGAATTTGTATAGTCTTGGCATTAACTGATTTTGAAGAGAGCCTTGTCAGTAGTTACTAGTACCCTAAGAGCTAGTACATACTCATATAAGTACAACAATGTTTTTTTTTTCAGATGTTACAGGACCTGATAGACGGCTCAGGAACAAATGGACGTTTTGGGGCAAGCGTGTATGGACCCAAAACCAACCACGGAATCGGCATCCCCCTTGGACAATACGCCACGGTTTTCCAAGCCGAGGTATTTGCCATATTGGAATGCATAAAACTACAAAGTCGACTTGAGGTAAAAAACAGACAAATCCTCATCTGCTCTGACAGCAGAGCAGCACTGGACGCTCTAGCTAAAGCCACCACAGAATCTTCTGTGGTCTGGGACTGCATGCAGGAGCTCAACAAATTGGGAAAATCCAACAAAATCACCCTAATATGGATACTAGTTCACCAAGGCATACCCGGCAACGAAGAGGCCGACAGACTGGCAAAACTGGGCACACTGGAATGCCCAGTGGAGCCAGTTGTAGGGGTCTCCTTCGCTACAGGTAAGAAAATCATCAGGGACTGCTTGGAGCAGGAACATCGGGTTTCCTGGAAACAGAGTCAGGGATGTCGCCAGGCAAAAGCCATGATGGAGCAACCACTACAGAAGAAAACCAAGGCCCTACTTGACATGAGCAAGAAGAACCTTAGAACCACTATTGGTCTCCTCACCGGATACACGACCCTTAGAGCTCATCTATTCAACCTTGGCTTGACTGAGAGCAAGGATTGCCGAATATGTGGCGACGAACCTGAAGACAGCATACACAATGTTGGTCGCTGTCCAGGGCTCGCCGCCAAAAGACACAGTTTACTGGGACGAGCCTTTCTCGAACCCAGCGATCTGCCCAACTTGAAGGTCAGTGATCTACTTGGACTGGTAAGAAGTACAAAAGACCTTACAGATCTAGGTGACATCAAGGGCTGGAAACAAGCCCCCCACTCTATCTACTACTACTACTACAGGACCTGGAGTTTAAATATTCCTAAAAAGTAATCAAAATCCCAAAAAGTAGTTCTAAAACTTAAAAAGTGAAAAAATCTACCATGGACAAGTTGAACATGAAAATATTTTTGAATAAAAATTCAATTTAAAAAAATCATCTCGTTAACTGAAAATAGTGATTTACGAAAATCGCGTGGAATAGTTGTGTGTCTAATCATTAGTTATATATAGAAGAAAATTGGAAGTAAAATAAAAAAAAATCGTTTGTGTCACCCCAAGACTTTTCCGGCAAGCAGACAACCCCCTTGCGCGTTAAACCCCTCAACTCCCCCCCCCCCCCCCCTTCCCACCAATCCCCCATCCCCGTACCAACGCCTCCCCCCCCCTACCCCCAATTCCCCCTCACCAAACCAAAGTCACCCCCCCCCTCAAACCCCCGAAGAATGTGGCGAATGTGATCGTGATTTTAGTAATATGGACTATTTCCGGAAAGTTTAATTAGTCTTCTGTGGGACAAATTAATATCTATAATAATATGTTGACATATAAAAATTTAAACAGCAGCGTTGTAGGTATATATTTTGTATATGCCGCATTTCCTGCATTCTACACACGTTTTCTATTTCAAAAGGAAAAATCATGTTGCAATGTAACTTTCTATCGAAGTTTTAAAGATTTTTTAATAAATTTGCATATTAACAGAGAAATCAACAAAAAAACACAAATGCCCGGTCATATAACAAAAAAATAACAACTAGAGCTGTCAACTTCAACAGGCGAACCCGTCACCTCTGGAAGTTTTAACGATATTGATCGTTTTGTCTCCAGTGAGGTGAGCGCAGAAGACTTGGGACGAAAAACACAGTCTAGTTACTCCACCTGCCCGTCAGAGGCCAGCGCTTTACGACGAGGCACCCGGAAAGATATCCAGCGGGCTTATCCCCTTAACTACCAGTTTGGAAGGATATATCCGTCTGGAATTAACTTTCAGGATACCTCATACCTCCTGACTTGTTACAGGATCGAGGTCGCTTGCGCGGTCCGCTCCCTTATGAAGCGGTGATACGGTGTCTACCAAATCTATCGCGGACCACGGCATCCGGACCACAGCACCGACATCCAACTTTACCCGGCTTATTAACCCGGGATCGCGTAGCCGAATGGTCGTTTCAAGAGCAGTCTGGAATTAGGTTGCCATAATGTTAACAACCACCCCCGCTCTATAGGAATTATTACTGTTCCCAAACTCTCCCGGCTGTTAGTCGGAGTGCACAATCGATCGGCTGACGCCGCACGGTGCGCAAACCACCCAGGAGCGCCCGAAGGTTGACTCCTAGGGGAGACTGGCCCGCAGGCCAGCGTCCTACCCTGGCTCTCCCTTCTACCTGGAGGCCGCCGGATAGCTGTTGACCCGTAAGTGTGCCAACACTGAACGAATGGGTCTTCGTGGCCAACTATAACATTAGCCATTAGCTTTCAAATTTAACAGTTCGTGTGGGGTTGCCAGCAGTGTATTTTATGAAATTATGTAAGCCACTTGTTTATTGTGGTATTTACCGTGTTGCCAGGATTGCCGAACCAGACTATATAAAGATTATAAACTGTATTTATAATTATTTTTATTACGGTTTTTTAATGAAATATTTGTGATGTATGTATGATGTATGTGATTTATCCATATTGATAATTATATATTTTCGAAATATACTCCATCAGACCTTTCATTTGACGCTAAACACGATATATTTATGTTAATTTATTGACATTTGGAGATTTGGACATTTAGGTAACTGCTTACTTAATATTTATACAGTTGAGGTACTATATGACACTCAGGATGACGTAACAATACTACATACTTCTAAATTGGTTAAAGCGTTTAGAAGATACAGTGTAATAAAGAAACGGAAAATATACATAAATGAAGCCTGAACACATTACACTCTTTTTTTGTTGGGCAGTCGTGTAAAAAGTGCCTAACTATTTTAGGATTTACAGCGTGAAGTTTATAGCACCTGAAGTTTCGGCAATGTTGCCGCAATGAACGGCAATGTAGCGGCAATGAACCGCTAGACTAGACTAGTCTACCCTGGACAACGGCGGTTGCAACATTTGTTTTTACCATAAAATCGTAAATTCGTTTTTATTTTAATTTTTTTATTTTATTTTATTCGGGAAACAGACAGTACAAAACATATTAACTAAATCAAAATATAACAAACATAAACTATTTATATGTATCCACCTATTAAACGGTCATATAGTTCGTTATGCGATAAAGATCTCTTCTCTTCTCCGTCGTTCCCTCATTACTGAGGATCGTGGCCACTAGACAACAGTTTGCCTACGAGGCTCCCCCACTTCGACCTGTCTTCTGCATGGCGGGTCGCAGATTGTATTGGTAATGAGGTCGTTCGTACTTCTTTGATGAGGTCGTTCCATCTGGCCGGTGATCTGCCTCTGCTTCTTCTTCCCTCCACTTGACCCCCGGAAAGCATTTTCTCCAGATTCTCTGGGTTTCTCCTGGCAACATGACCCTTCTGCAGGACCTTTCTCATACATACGGTGGAGAGCCTCACTTGGATGCCGAGTACTTCCAAAACAGATTTGTTAGTGCGGCGTGCTGTCCATGGGATCCTAGCAATTTACGCCAACACCACATCTCCAGCGCAACGATTTTGGTGTGTATCCGAGCCTTCAGGGCGATAAAGATATCTTATTTGTAATGTCAAACAACCTCGATAGTCTTCGATAATAAATATAATCGATAATAATAGTAATAGGTAATAAATATTCCTCGATAATATATAATAAGCAGTATTATAAGTCTTGATAAATATTTAAATAGTTCACTGAGATTGTTTCCGCTTGAAAACAACGGCGGCTAGCTCTGCGACTATTATAGAAATATTAAAAGGTGCAAGGCGACGGTCGAACAGTTAGCAAGCGAGGTAGCGCTTTAGTTTTGTCGCTTAACCGTCGCAATCCTAGCTCCGCTTATCCGGGATAATTCATAAGGCAAACAATCCCGCACTTAAGACGCGGTACGCCCGCCAAATCCACGAGGGCGGGAGGGCGGGGGCGGCGGGGGCGGGGGCGGGCCGCCCTAACGGCGCTATCGGGCCGGATGACCGTCGCAGGACCACGTGACGCGCGTGCACAGTGCTCCTTTAGCCGTTATCACCTTTATAAGCGCACCGCGGTCGGCGAACAAAATTATTAAATATATGAAAACATCGTTGGGCGGGGGAGGGGCGGACCACCCCCGCCCGAAGCCCACCCGGGCGCCCACGAGCGCGCCGCGCGATGAATTTTCATCGCTGTTTGGGCGGACCTTTCTCTAACTATCGTGCGACGAATTTACTCCTATCTGAGGCGGGTTGTAAACTATAAAATTTTATTATACGAGGGACGAGCGTCATCGCTGATGCCTCAGACCAAAAGCCTGGAAATCCCATCTCTCCAGCATTTCCAATAATCTTCGCATCTAATAGTATTCTAATTGTGTCGTCCAATTTCAAACTCCACCAGTTCCAGTTTTATTACACGACTGCCCAACAAAAAGGAGTGTTATGTGTTTAGGGTTCATCTATGTATGTTTTCCGTTTCTTTATTTCACCATAACTTCTAAACGCTTGAAGCGATTTAGATGTATGTAATATTGTTAGAATATGGCATCGCGAGTGTTATAGGGTACCTTAACTCTCCAAATATCAAGTAAGTTGCGTTAGTGTCCAAATGTCCAAATGTCAAATCAAATATATCCTGTTCAGTGTCAAATAAAGGAAGCGATTTAGAAGTGTGTGGTATTGTTAGAATGTCATCCCGAGTAATATAGGGTATCTTAACTGTCCAAATATCAAGTAATTTGTCTAATTGTCCAAATGTCCAAATGTCAATAAATTACCACAAATATATCGCGTTTAGTGTCAAATGAAAGGTAGGATTGGGTACATTCCGGATATACTCGTATATATGTATCTATATGGATAAAAACAGTAACCACAAATATTTGATTTAAAAAACCGTAATAAAAATAATTATAAATACAATAGTTCACTTTCTGTAATGGCTGTCGTGTTTTTTAATCCTTCTAATATAAAGTATTTACTTATTTATTTGCATTTTTACTTTATGGTGTTGTCTGACTCGAGTTCTATGTTCGGGGAATTTCATTAAGCGTAATGCAAGATAATATTTTTTTTTAAATCAGCATTACATTTCGAACTCCGTTACATCTGTTATTGGGCACAATGGCATAGTGGTTAGGTCGCCTGAACTTACATTGCAAGTTTCCGGGTTCGATTCCCGGCTGGTTCGCCATTTTTCGTTGGGATAAAATTAAAGAAATTGCATTTCAATTCTGTCGATCGAATGCAATAACAAGACACACACTTACATGCACACATACATATAAACACTTCATAGTAGGGTTGGTTGTAAGAGATTGTCGTATGACAATAAACCCTCCAATTGTGAAAGTTCACAATAAAGAGTAGAAACATCCAAGGCACGATCCGAATTTAGCAAAACCCGCCAGATCCGAATTTGAATTTCAAAACCAGTTATATCCTATTTCCGACATAATCATATGCTTTTTTTAATAAATTTAAAAAATATAAATTTGTCATCTTAATTAACAAATAGTCCATAAATTTAGGACATTAATGTTTATTATGTAACTCTTATTGACAGGAAATTGATCCTACTGCATAATAATCTGGATATGACGGAATTTGAAAGCCGTACAGATATTATTGCAATTTCGTCTCTGTAACGCCACGTTCAAAATAAAACGATTTCCTCAGTGACTACATTAATTTTCTTTAGTTCACAATCCATTCCGTACTTTTCACATTGACATGCTTTGTGATAAGCTGCCTTCGGATCCAGGCGACTTGCATCCTTGTATATGAAATAGATATGGGCCAGTGCTGCTGATATTCAAGCGCGCCTTTTTGCGGACTGCCCAAAAAGTACCCGTATGTATGTTTTCTGTTTCTTTATTCGAACATAACTACTAAACACTTGAATCGATTTAGAAGTGGTTGATAACGTTAGAATCGTTATGTCATCCCGAGCGCGATAGGGTACCTAAAGTGCTACGGATAAATACACAAACCACAAATATTTCATAAAAAAACCTTTTTATTACTTGAGCACCGAGGGCAACCGATTAAAGTGCGGCGGCAGCGCAGCGGCGCGCGATCGTGTCAAAGTACCTGCCGCAGGGCGATCGGCAAACTTTATTACATAATAAAACTTGCTTTTCAGTGCGAACAATTTTTTTCTAATAATTCTAAATACAAAAGTTCACTTTCTGTGAGGGCAGCTTTTTTTCATTTTGTTTAATTATTGTTTTTATCTTGAAAGGTAGTGGTTCTTTTGGTGCATTAGTTTCCTTTTGACTCTCCCACGAGAGACTTTCAAGAAACTGGAACCTGCTTGTACATAGGAAAAAAGTTATTTTGCATCACAATTAAATCTCAAATGTTGAGTACCTTCCCGTTGATACATGATTAAAAAGTAAAATTCTAAATATACCAAATGCGTAACAGTTCAACTGAAAACCCCAACCGATAATAAATATGTTTCTTTCAGTTTCAGCTTCAGCGAACATTCATTCGGCGGGAGCATAATATTTACGCCGGCTCCAAAAGCGCCAACCGCGCTCCCCGAAGGCTCGTCAACTGCTTAATACGTTTTTTCACGTAGCCGCTCCCAGGTCGATTACAGCGCAACGCTCAAATCCGTTTCGCTACTAATCACATTTAATTAACATTTTATTATAGCAGGAAAAAATAAGCTACTTTGATTTTCAGGAAATAGTGTCCGTATTGTGTAGGTTTGTATGTTTTTTAATAATATATCGTAAAATTATAATTAAAAAATGTTCTTTGCTGTTTTCCCAAAAACTTTTAATGCATGCGAAAACGCGGTACTTTAGCGATTAATTGCGGCAGTATTTCAACTATATATTCATTTGTAACGTGTTATCCCTGTAACTGCCAAATTGAGAGAATGGCTAGGTGTCAAATTTGGTTGAGGTGTCTAAAACAAAGCACTCGGTCTGTAGATGTGTCATCAATAGAGCTGATATTTAATGATTAAGTTATGATACCGTAACTTATATTTCTAGTCATTGGCATAACCAGCAAGGAGAATCAATGGCTCGATAATTTCTTAGAGCAGGGGTTTTTAAACTGGGTGTCACGGCACCCTGGGGTGCCGTAGGCGTATGCTAAGGGTGCCGCGGCATTAAATAGTATTACATCTAGAATAATATAATCAATCAATAACGTTCAATAATTTTAGTGAAAACTTTTCACTAAGACTTACTAATTTAGCAGGTAAATCTGTTTTTATAATATGGCAACACCGTAATCTTCTTTGGCGTTTGCCATTTTCTTTTTGTGGCTGTGCATCTCAGCTGTGCATCATTTGCTTTCAAGTGTTACTGTATTGTATTCGTGGCAAAAAAGAAATCAGTGGATGTAATGGTAAGTTTTATTGCTTATTTTAGTTATTTTAAAAGATTTGACTATATTAATGTAATTGACCTAGTGACCTCCTGTATTTTGCAAATGTTTTGACGAGTGGTTAAATTCTAACCTCTTTACGTTAGAAGTCATGGGGTTGACGAATTTGCAATGTACGTTTTGAGACAGCAGTTAAACCAAAATTAGTCACTGTTTTGGGAGGGGCTTTCAATGGAATGGAATTCTATTTCTTTCAATACTTACTTACAATGCGATTTAAATAAAATAAAAATAGGATCGGTCCAGCGCCGTCTTGTGACACACTGTCAAGCGAGCTTCACTTCAGTATAGTGACGACACTGTCAAACGATTTTCATTCATCGCATTAAAGACAAGTGAGTATTAAATGTATACTGCTTCTTCTTCTTTTCCTAAGCTATATTTAGCAGGTGTGCCGTGATTTTTTTTTTTTTGTCCGACAAGGGTGCCAAGGTGAAAAAAGTTTAAGAACCCTGACTTAGAAGACAGATCGCAGGTCACGGTAATAGATGGATTCGAACGCGATATCGAAAAAGTCCGATATGGCGTTCCCCAAGACAGTGTCCTTGGCCCAGGACTCTTCCTTTTGTACGTCAACGAAATACGTGACTTGCCACTCAGGGACAACACACGGATTGTCTTTTTCGCAGATGACACTGTGCTGCTAACGAAAGCCAAATCATGGAGAGAAGCTTTTGAAAAATCTTGGACGAATCTGGACATCTTGAAGGGTTGGCTGGATCGACACGTGCTGACGCTAAATGCTTCGAAAACTAAATTGGTCACATTTGGTTTGCGTTCAGACGTTACAGCAAGCGATTTCCAAATAAAGGTCAATTCTAGCAACTGCACTAAACGACCCAACTGCTCCTGCCCAAACGTTCATAAAGTGTCATGAAATATTTCATAATTTCGTCGCATCGTAAATTTTGACCTGGCTACCTAACCGATTTTATAAAAGTTTTCACGTTAACAACATACGCGATCAGTCAAGTTCTTTCTGTTTATAATATATTATTCAATAACACATTATTTAAAACAAATTAATAAGATAATTAAATTAAATGCTCCTATTTAATTTATTATTCAGTTTGTTTGTTCATCTATACTAATATTATAAAGAAGTAATGTTTGTAAGTTTGTATGTAAGGGGTACTCTCCAAAACTATTCATCCGATTTAAAAAATTCTTTCACTAATAGAAGTCTTCATTATTTATTTAAGCTTTTTATTTTTTTTATTAAGCTTTTGTATTATTTAAGCTACAATAACTGTTTTTTATCCCAAAAAAATAAGAACAATAAGTAGGCAGTGTTTTTTAAAGACTTTAGCAATAAAATAAGAATACTGATCAAAAAAAAATATCTATGGTTAAAAGTATCTATGGTTAAGATAAAATTCGCCATTTAATATTGAGATAAAATTTACTGTAAGTTTTTTGGTGGTATAGTTGAAGAGATATCATAAAATTAGTAACGCGTGCAATCACATCGAAATATCTAGCAGGCGGTGGCGGCGGCAGCTGGCCCAGCAAGGTCAGCGTTCAGCGGAAGGCGGCGCGGGTGGTGAGGAACAAGACGAGTATCTACGAGTTAGGTGCATCTGAGGGGAGACGTCTTGCACTATATATCTAAAGGTAGCTTTTAAAAATGCAAATAAACGCCATCCTACAAATCGATTCGAAACTTGTCGCGAAACGAAGCGGAAGAAAACGGTTATTCACTCATAATCATGAAGCTGGCGGCGTGGCGGGCGGATTACTTGCTCCATTCGTATAACATTTGTTTGTCTATTCCACCATGATAGCACCCACCTACGTCTATTTCAACCTATTCAGGAGGTGCGAACAACGACGTCGCCGGATCCGCTGAACGGTGAAAGTTCGGGAGCAATATAACAGTTGGGCGGGTGAATGTAGGCAGAAAACATCGGTGGCGTATGTTCGCGCCCCTGCGCGCGTCCCCTGGGCAAACGCCCGCCACAGTCACGAATACGCTTATATCAGTTTATCTGACTCACTTCGCCTGAAATGAAAATCGTGTAAAAGGCTGAGCGTTAAAACCTTTTAAACAACGCTCTATTAATTAGAGCATCGCGCTATATTCCGTCGCGCATGATCGCCTGACTAATTAAGTTATAAGCCCAGTCAAATAGAAACGAATTTTGACGTTTGACGGAAATAACTGGTAATAGTTTGATACGTGACATAGGTGTTCTTAGAGACGGACTGTTAAAGATACTAAAAGTCCCCTACTCTAGCTGTTGAGCTCAAGCCGCTATCTTGGAAAAATTGTGCTCCGATTTAGTTTTTTGCTTATATCGCGCTAACTCTGCCACGCGATGAAATATATATTTCTCAACCACTTTTTACCATAGCAGTCCAATAAAAAACAATGGCGATTAGCTCGGATTTGCCTACGGCAAAATGTATATAAATTTATATTTACATTTACATTTACATTTACATAGAGCGGGGTTTACTATAGAGCTATAGCATTACTATAGAGCGAATTACTATAGAGCGGCGCACATTTACATTTATATTTACATTTATATAAATATATATACATTTTGTATACATTTTGCCATAGGCATCCATTATTGGACGTCTCACATGTGAAGGAGGGTGGCTTTCAGAATATATTTTTGTATATCGATATTTCTTATGGTTAAAAATTAAAGTATACATTAGCTGTAAAATATTGCCTTCAGGCAATAAGCTCGCATTTTCTTACGAATAAAGGGTGTTATTATTATTTTATTATTATTATTAAACTACGTATATATAAAATAAGAGATGATTGTTTCTTGGATATTAGCATTTTTTTTTTCTATGTGTAGGTATTTTTTTCCTCTGGAAATAAACTATCATCATTGAGGTATCCGAAAATTAGATCATACTTGCTGTAATACATATAGTTTGAGAGATATAGGGATCAAAGTAAAGCGCGGGGTAATTAAAATAACATCTCCCCCCTTTCCCCCTCTCACCTACCCGTCCCACCCGCGCGGTAAGCACCGATGGCTCCCGGGCTAAATCCACTCAGGACCACCTAGAAAATAATTGTGCTAAGTATGAGCCTTTAATCACAAAACGCAGGGTTCCCATACAAAATGTTGCACTAAATCCCCAGCTAGATTGTCGATGGTCTCAGTTGAGCAGATTATTTTTATATTATTAATAGACATACGAAAAAAAAACGTCATTTTTATAGATAATTTTATAAGCTTTATTTTTACATGCGGTATAATTCCGAAATTGCTAACAGTTAGCGAGATATGAGTGAAAAACTGAAACGGAGCGCCATTTTTCCAAGATGGCGGCTCGAGCGCAACAAATAGAGCAGGGGACTTTTAGTATGTTCAACAGTACGCCTCAAAGAACATATATACCAAGTTTTAAACTATTACCAGTTATTTCTCAGAAAATTCCCTATTTGACTGGGCTATATATGATATGATATGTATTTAATATTGAAGAGTATTATAGTACTTTATGGGGAAAGTGGCACCGCTAAAAACCTTGAAAACCAGGTACGCCATAAAGGCATTTGCATGTCGTGATGCATGCAACGCTGGCAATAATTTTATCGATTTATTCACATGCTGATTAAATAGTCTCTTTTGTTTGTATGGAATGTTACAGCAGGCCCTCCATGAACTCAATATCCTAAGTGTGATTTTCTTTTTTCAGAAAATCTCGGAAAAATAACCAAAAACTTTTTCACTGAGTTTACCGGTTAATCAAATTTCAAATTTTAAATAAACCCAGGCTGAGGTTACTGAAGTGAAAGTAATGAAACATTATTGGCAAATTTTCAGTATTTAGCGTATATAAGCCACATCTCAGTATTGGCAAATGAATGTGTTACCAGTTGGCCAGCACTAGGTAGTATGCGTGGGAGATTTTATTCCCATGCGACTCTACAGGCCTACGAAACTGATGACATAGGACCGTATTCCGTCTCTTGCAGGTGCCTAGATTTGGATCTAAAAAGGCGCTAAAACGACGCTTAATTTTGAAGAGACGTCCTAACTGGCGCGTGCTTATGTAGAGATCATCAGGTACTTAAATGGACGTTAAGCACCGTCGAGACCCTTTTTGGTATTACGTTTCTACAACTGTCATGACAGATGGGTCTTGTTCGGGGTTTTATTTAAGAACGGTCTAAAATCGATCAGTCTTCGTTTGACAGCCGTGTAACTTGTTTTAGCTTGTGATTCCGAAGACTTTTCGCGCTGCAATTTTCAAAGATGTTTGCTCAGCAGTGGCTTTTAAATCGAAGAAGGGATGATGAGCGCAGATTATCGTAAGTAATCGTTTATTCATATCGATATCTTGCGATATCTTGCCTTGCAAATCCTGTGTATTATTTTTGTATGATAACGAAACAAACGAAAATGCGAATCGACACACAAACACGAAACGGCGCGGCGGCGAGCGATAGGGCGACTGGCCAAGCGGCGAGCTTTTAAAATTAGGAACCCGCTTTAGAACGGCCATAGACAAAACGGAAATTTTAAGATTTAAGACCGTTTCTTAATTTTGATGAAACGGAATACCAACAAAATAACGAAGGTGCTTAATTCTTAATTTTTAGCACCAGCTTAGTTTAAGCCCGCGAGAAACGAAATACTAAATGGCTTCAATCCGACATCCGACATTCAAAATTGCATTCATAGTATTTTGAAATTTAACAAAACAAGACTTTGGTCAGAATGTACTACAGACTGTATGTATTATTTTAATGTTGTAAAGTTCGTAATATATTTGCTAAGTCATGTTTTACTGGTTTACATGGCGCCGACCGTTTAAAATATAATAAGAAGTTTTCTGGCACATTAAAGTTGGGCGTATACTTACTCTTTATAACTGTTTCCTGCAACTCCTAGTGGATAATTTTATAGTATTTAGTGTCACATTCTCTCGATGCATGATTAGAATATTAGATTATGGAGACCAAGACTTTGAAGAAATAGATCTGAAGATATAGCACTGGCAGGGAATTAAGGAGCAGCGATACGGGCATGACAAATTCCACTTCTTCGTGCGCTTTATCTGAGATACTCTGCGCCACTAATGCTTTAATGTATAAGCCGAGGATACTGGCCATACTGAAGGCTGTGTACACGGTGACATTTATTATATCAATTAAGAAACTGGAACATTATAGAATAAAGGTAATATAATGGCAGTGTTGCAAAAACTACCTTGAGAGAAGAAAGTAGACAAAAGATTATTAACATTACCAGTTGACATTTTTAGTGTTTAAAATATATGAAATCTTTCTCTGCGCAGACCAAAATTTTACAGCTGGCAACCTTCGTAAACTCAAAGATTGGGACGTGTCCTCATTCTAGCATAATGGTAACTTAGGTGCATGATAGAGACAAACAGATCCCTTGGATTCGCCGCTGCAGCGCATTCGCTGTAAGGTTTATTAGTGTTGACGACGTATACTCACTGGAGGAATATTACTGGAGTGAAGTCTAAAATGCTTTGGTGGCTAAAGTGTTTAATGATCTCTTTGCATTTTGTCTTGTATTTCCTGTTTTTACATTATTCTTGTGTTTTCTTTCGTTTTTATGTTCATTTTTATTTTTTCATTTCGATAGAAAAAATGTTTGTTTGCTAATCTGTATGGATGTTTGCTAATCTGTATCTGACTTGTATACCAGTATACTAATAAAATTAATATGAATATCAAGTTTCAAGCATTTTACGAAATGTTTTTTTTTAAATGGGCGGGCCTACGAGTGCCTGACATTTATATAATGTAGTTCAGTTAGTTCAGTCACAGTCTTTTTAACCTACGACAATTTGGAAATCAGGGATAGAAAATCCATGATCGCCAAATTTAGGCACTTTAAAATGGTTATTTTTGGTATTGGCCAATAAACCGGAAATAATCGAAATCCGGCTCTTGTACCAAAGCAAATTACCCGTAATGAACTGGCCTATATGCTAATTCAAATAATATAACTTTTTCACCAAATCGATTCGTTCGTCAAATATACGCTAAGGTAGTCCTACCCTACTACTATAATCATGAGAATTATCATCTATATTCAACACACCATAAAGGAACACGAGTAACAACAACCAGACAGCACTTAATACAAAAAAAGAGAACTAGTTTTGCGCAAACACACTTTTCTTACATTGCTCCTCGACTGTTCAACAAAATGAATAGTTTTATTCCTGCAGGACTGAAATCTAGGACTAGTCGCGGCGTAAAGAAAAACCTAACTAAGTCCCTTTTGACTATGGGTCGACAAGAAACGGAGACATTAATAACATATATATTAAAATAGAGCACGATTTGTGAGATACATGTATATATAGTATTATTTTATATTTATCTATAAAGTATATATTTATTTATGTATGCATGTGTATATTTATATGCATATACCTAAATTTAATATTATTACGCTTTATTATTTTGGAGACATATCTATCTTCTTAAATGTAACATAATAATATACAAAGATAATACAGCAAGTTACGAAAACCACTCTACCTTCTTTTATATTAAGCCTACCTTAGTACAGGCGAGGCCTAGTTAGGATGGCTTTGAATTTTAAAAATATATGTAATATTATAGATTAATAAAGAATTGTGAATTTGAATTTGAATTTGATTACAGATAGAACTAAATCATTACAGGTAGAACTCGCTAGTCTTTCTATCTCTTTCCTATTCTACAGCACTTTGGAGCTGTCATCTGCAACGGGCGAACCCGGCTTAGGCTGTTATAACGATATAGATCGTTCTTTCAGCCGTGAGATGATAACACAGAGACTCAGGGTTAACACAGTCCACAGTCTAGCTCCGCCAACATGCCCGTAAAAAGCCGACGCACTACCGCGAGGCACTGAATGTGAAACCAGAGGGCCAACCTGAAGCCCTTACTACCAGATTTGGCCGGATTTCTCCGTCGTCCGGTCTGGTCATGGTTTCGAGGTCGTTTTCGCGGTCTCTACCTGACGTAAGCGGCTATTCAGTTTGAATATTTTGCGGACGGCGCACTTTGCCCGCCATGAACACTCGAGATTGGGTGGCCGACGGATCGATTCCGGGGTTGAAAACGTCATGTCGACAACTACCCTCCGCTGTCATAGGAAACATACATCTCCAGACCCCTCTGGTTATATGCCAGCTGGGCATTCAACACCTAGCAAACCGGATGGTGCACCAACTGCCCAGATCCGCCCGAGGTATTCCCCCGAGTCCGCGATCTTCTGATCCCAACCGCCTCCGACTTCAGGACTACAGCCGTGGCAGAAGCTCCCAGCGGCCCTGACAGGGTAAGCCTCTCTTCGAGGAGGTTACCAGATAGGAGTTAATCCGCGATTTGGGCAGGCCAGATGTCAAAGTTTTGCCCAATACCACAGAAAGCTGCTTAGGAACCTAGGATTGATAACTACGGTAGCAACTTAAAACTCGAGCGGTTGACTATTTCACATGGCGACTCTAATATGGTTGATAAGGAACGCCCACTGTCTTTCAACACTGCGGTAAATCCTCTTTCCACCGCGATATGTATAGGTAAATGGGCCATGCAACGTTCTGATGTGGTCATTCGTGATTCGTGGTCGTTGTGTCCAATCCTTACCTGCTAATGGCCACCCCGTGAGATTTGCCGTTTTTTTACGAGCACCCCGTGCGACATTTAATTTCATTTAATTGAGTGCGTCTACGCGCACCACGCGAATCGTGTGTGTGCTCCGTCCCTTTATGACCTCGTTGCACTCGCACTGTTCACCTCCACTCAATGTTATTAGATAATACAGAACAAGGTTTTGAATCCTACTTACATTACTTACATAACATTATAGATACAATGCTACTTACATTACAATACAAAAATAATGTAAAGTCTTTTTTTCGTGCTATGGTTCCTTATCGCATTTTAATTAGGCCCACTTGGTTTTCGAAGGGGTTCAACAAGACGTAAGATCTGGACATCTACACTACTACTACTCTACTACTACACTACAATTACTGCTACCGTAGGCCGCATTATTAGAATCATTCGTCTCGAATTTCGATTCTTACGTAAGGGTCGGCGCAAACAAGCCACCGGCCACAGCCACAAATGGCCAGCGACAAGCAGATGACACGCTTTGTCATACATTTTGTAGGGCCGGTGGCCACTCGCGACAGCAATGTCCTTGATTCGCGCTAGCGAATGGTTTTGTGTAGCTTGGGCCATAAGATCCATTTTGTTCTTGGATCGGCCCAACTCACGATTCAACTCCTATTCAGAAGCTTATTCATACTGGACGGTTTACAAACCGTTCGGCGACGCCACCCGGTTGTGCACTCTGGCTAATTGCTGAAGGAGTCTGGAGACTATGGTAATATACCGTCTCCTAAGCAGCGGGGGTGGATGTTGACCTGTTGTCATGCCACTCTTGAAATGACCTTGGGCCACTCGATCCCGTGTGGTATTACGGGCAAAGAACGCCCAGGTGCGCGATAAATTCAAATTGAATTACCGCTGTTATACAACAGCTAGAGGCCGCGTAAGCGACTTCGTACCCGTAACCAGTCGGGAGGTTAACTCCAGACGGAGATATCCTACCAAAACTGGTAGTTAGGGGGCGAGGCTGGTACCTTTTCCGGTGCCTCGCCGTAAGGCGTTGTCGGGCTCTAACGGGCTGTTGTCGAGCTAGACAGTAGATTGTCTTGTCTCTAAGTCTTCTACGCTCCCATCTAATCCCACGGCTGATAGAACAATCACATATCGTTATACCAGCCCAGGGTGACGGATTCGCCCGTTGTAGTCGACACCGTCCTACTATCCCTCCGATTACTACTATAGTCTTAATTCTAAAAAACAGTCTTGGAATCGCGCATACGGCGATACGCGATCGATCAGATTACTGCTATAGTCTCGATTTAAAAAAGTCTCGGAATCGCATATGGCCTACCGAGTTACTACTACTGCCGACGACTGACGAACGGCGGCGCGATGGGTGTGCGAGATCTCGATCTCTGTCTCGGGTTCAGTGTCGGATGAAGGGTCTCGAGTTCGCGCGAGTCCTTTCAACAATCGAGATATTCAATTAACAAGTGGAGCACTCAGCTCTAAGGAAGAACAGGCAGTATCCCACAGGCACACAGCCAACCTAGAGCACACAGCTTAAGGGAAGAATACAAAGCAGCATATAGGTACAAGGACACAGCCACACCAAGCACACAGCTAAAGGAACGAATATACAGCATCCCATAGGTAGATAGCCACGTAGAGCACACAGTCACGTAGATCATTCAGCTCGAACGAAGAACACACAGCATTATATAGGCAGTCACATAGAGCACACAGATCAAGGGAAGAACACACAGCAGTTGACAGCATTACATAGGCACACTATCCAACAGCACACGGCTAAGTTGAATCTCAAACTATATCAGCATCTTCGCTTTCAGATTCATTGATGGAAGATTTGAAAGACCACAATGATTCAATAAAACTTCTTATATGCGTTGTTCCCTTATATTTCTAATATTGTAACGATAAACTTTTGGGTGAGTGATAGTCATTCTATAGGGGTCGCTGAATGTATCCCCTAGTCTACTGTTTACTGTTGTTAAACCGCACGTTGTTTCACCTTCCCAGAAAACTAGATGTCGTTTCTTATATTTTGTGGCAAGATTCCTCTTCTTATTCGTCCTAGATTTCATCCTGGCTCCTTCTTTATTGAGGTTTTTCTCAGCTAGCGCTTCTTATTATGATAATGTCTGATCTGCATTATTTGCTTGCAACCCGAGATGAATGTTGTTATTATAGCCAAACTTATTAGCTTGAACGGTGCACTTTTGGCTGTTTTACATGGTCAGTCTTATTGTTCCATTGTATTTGTAAACGCCAAATGTAGTCGTCCGCAGTCGAGGTTTAAAAGCTTGCAGAATCTGAATGAATCTGTTGTCATTGCAGAATCTGTCTAACTAGGCCGTAGCCCGTACTAAGATAGACTACGTGTATGGCGATGATTTGTTCATAGGCGTGCACATATAGAATCAAAATAAAATAGAAGAAATCTAATAGACAATCAAAAAGACAATTGAAATAAAATTAACCTGTAATTATAAACATATCGACATAGTGGGCTCGATTACGTTTCTTCGTGAACTAAAATCGGAAATTAGTCCGTGTGAACGAGACAGGGCAATACGCTAGAGCGGAGTGTGAAATGACCGGTTGTCACTTTTTCGCATTAAAACTGCCCGCCAAGGTCAAATCTTACACCGCACGAAATATGCTCGAATTAATTCGGACGAGTATAAGTTCGGCAGGTAGTATTTATCGACGATCGTTTGTTTCATATTCCGCTCTAACCTATTGCTCTGTCTTGTTCGCTTGGACTAATCTTAGTTTTAGTTCACAAAGAAACGCAATCGGGACCAGTATGATCCTGGACATAAAATTATTATAAAATGTCGTAAGATGAAGTATATAGGACAGATAAATGAATAAATAATGTAAAAATTATTACAACGTATGGCAATAATAATGTAAAGAAGTTTGTTGCAAAATATAGCTTACTATTGGTATAACCCGGCGTTGCCCCTGTTATATCCGTTATCAAATATCTATGTATACCAATTTTTATTGAGATCGATTGAACGGTATATAAGCTGATGTGCAGCAGCGCCATCTATAGGCGAGTATATTATGCGTGCTCATATGTCTACATACGTATAGTAACAATTTTCATTGCGATCGGTTTGGCCATAGCCTCCTGTGTTTGGCGGGTATGAAAGTTGTGTGCTGCAGCGCCATCTCGTGGTGAGTTACAATACAGTTAATAGTGCGAAAATATTATGCGTTCTCAAATGTCTATGTATACCAATTTTCATGGCGATCGGTTGAGCGGTATAGAAGTTGTTGTGCTGCAGCGCCATCTATTGGCGAGTTACAATAAAGATAATAGGCCAAAATAGTATGCGTTCTCAAACGTCTATATATACCAATTTTCATGGCGACCGGTTGAGCGGTATAGAAGTTGATGTTTTACAGCGCCATCTAGTGGTAAGTTACAAAAAAACGGATATCATAAAAAAAAACTTCTCCATGAAAATATACATTTATCCGCCAACTTTCGTGGTGATCGGTCAAACGGTGTCGGAGTCTATTAATCTCAAGACAGGCAGACAGACAGACAGACAGTCAGATATACCAACATTTTGTTTTTATATACATATATAGATTATTTTTTCCACCTCATTTCTCCCAAGTTGAAGTAAGAGTATCGTAAATTTATAATATTAAATTTAATTGACATTAGTATGTATATTAGCTATGTACATTAAGTAAATCGTTTAGTGTGGCTTGTGCAGGAGCGATGATCCTCCATTCTCATCGCAGTGTAATCGCCGTTCCGCGCGACAATGATAGAGTCGTGATGACTCTATCGGGGCGCTAGGCGGCTTGAATGGTTTTCTTTAGAAGCGGTTCGCGGAAAAGTGCTCGTCAACTGAATGGTCAATATTTGCCGGGCGACGCGGACAATGGCGGCGACGCGCGGGCGAGCGACGCGACGCGGGCGCGCGGCGCGCTGCGGCCGGACGCGAAGCCAACACCTTCCGCGAAGGCGGTGGCCATGTTTTGAGAACGGCGCCGATAAACGCCTTTCCCGGAATGGCCTTCGATTAATCCGCACAATGGCGAGTGATCGCCGTGCAGTGGAATCCGCGGCGCCCGCTACCGCCCCGCCGCGCGCCGGTTATCGTCAAGCGTGTCACCACATGTGGTGAAAATTTAAATTTTGCCGTTTTTTTAGTAGTATTTTATGGTACTTTTTGGCATTGAAGAAATCAAACATCATTTTTTTAGAAGGCGAGGTAGACATATTTTAATACTACCCTGTAAAAGGGATCCAAATTACATTGGAATGGTATGTTACAATAAACTGCCCGAAAATATTAATATTATATATAGAAACGGGAAAATAATCCAGTTTAAATAGGATAGAAACGAATTTACCGCGTGAAATTTGTAGCACCCGACGTTTCGGTGACGTTGCAGCCGCCGTTGTCTAGGGTAGACTGAAGAGCTGTCAGTCCGTTGTTTTGCGAGTAGGCCGCATACCGCTGCCACCACTGCGTAGGTTATAACGGTGGTGGGGGGCCGGGCTCGGAGCGCGGGAATTTTGAAAATCCGTCTTGCACACAACACTCACTGTATCCTGTTTTGCGTCTTTGCGTTCGGCGTTCGGCGGCGGGAACATTTTAATAAGAGGGTTTCACGTAGAAGAGAGTTTGTAGCCATCACATTGTTTAATTATTTATTTATTTATTTATTTAGTAATTTCAAATATTATTCAGGAGCATTAAGGGCTCTAGACGCTCAAGCATGCTTGTCAAGCTTCGATCGTAAACCGCAGGAAATATGCAAATATTTTTTTTAAATATTTACCAAAAATGCATAATTTTGTAGTTTATACCGAGGAGTCACGTCATTCATCAATCAATTACGTCTAATTAACGTGATTCCCGAGTATATAAACTACAAAATTAGGCATTTTTGGTAAATATTTAAAAAAACGCGTATTTTTTGCGGTTTACGATCCTCTCCCAGCCCGTGACGCGAAGCTTGACAAGCATGCTTGATCGTCTAAAGAGCCACATATATACAAATCGAATTCGCCCTTGAATATTAAATCTAGACTGGGCAAGTCCATAATAACTGACATAAATAAGTAAACTTATGTAAGTCAGTTAGTATGACTTACATACTGACTTACATTAGTAAACTTATATAAATCAGGTATTATAGACTTAAAAAAATATAAAAAGATAAGTTGTGTTACCCCAAGACTTTCCCGGCAAGCAGGCAACCCTCCTGCGCCAAACCTCTAATCCCCCTTCCCCCCTCCAACCCCTTCCCCTCCCTCCACCCCAACCCCCCACACCCAACCCCCCAAATATATATATATATATATATATATATATATATATATATATATATATATATATATATATATATATATATATATATATATATATATATATATATATATATATATATATATATATATATATATATATATATATATATATATATATATATATATATATATATATATATATATATATATATACATATATATATATATATATATATATTATTTTTTCAAATTGAAATTATGTTTATTACTAAATAAATGAAATGATAAAATAATGAAAGGGCACTTATCTGGTCTGTGGCGACCAGGAGTGACTCCACGCCTTTTTCTTCTCCTCCTCCTACAGCGTAGGAGACGGTAGGAAGCCGGTTTGATCGGGTTCCGGTACCACAGCGGGAAGCACTTGGCAGGCACAGAAAGAGGAGAAGTAAAAGGCGTGGAGTCACTCCTGGTCGCCACAGACCAGATAAGTGCCCTTTCATTATTTTATCATTTCATTTATTTAGTAATAAACATTATTTCATTTTGAAAAAATTATAATTTACACATTTACAATCAAATATTAAAATATATATATATATATATATATATATATATATATATATATATATATATATATATATATATATATATATATATATATATATATATATATATATATATATATATATATATATATATATATATATATATATATATATATATATATATATATATATATATATATATATATATATATATATATATATATA